>JAZGLO010006071.1:0-46897 GCA_036873155.1 Biomphalaria sudanica
TAATATTTTGTGAAGTAATACACATGTATATTATTTGTGTGCATTTTATGTACTTTTTACATTTATCAGCAGCAATGTCTGCATTCATAATTGTTTACTGCTAGAATGAAGTCATTGGGTGTATAACACATTTATATTTGTTGAAATAGCTTCTAACTTGGACTGCTGATTAGACTCTAATGACTTTTGTATATTTTAAAGTTGTTGTTTTTTTAAATTTAATCTCGGCCATAGATGGATTAAACGTAATATTATCATGGAGGTGCAGATTCTATACTTTTCAAGACAAAATGTAAGACACTGGTTCTTAAACAGCTAACTTTGATTCCTCCCCCACTCTAAAAAAAAAAGATAAAAGATTGTTTTATTCAATCTGAATGGATTGGAAACCTATTTCAAGGTACATCCTATAACATTGATTTCTACACATGAGCTGTACATGTAAAAAAAAAAAAAAAGCAATTATAATAGATTAGAATGTCCTGGTGTAATTAGCCGTCTACTCAAAGCTAATTTGATGTATCATATTTTAGCTCAGGAGAGAAAGCTGCTACAGCGATCATAATTAGTGACGAGAACGCCATTCAAGTAGCTCGCGCTTTGACATTGAAAGCTAAGAATTTGCACAATTTATTTTAACATTTAGAAATTAGAAAGTATGAAGCAATAGAAATACAGGCTCAAAAAATGAGAGAACGGCTTGGGCCAAAACAATTGTCCTGTACCTAGAACTGATGGGCTACCCTCTGGTGAGAGGCTTATCCTTTGCTGACAGGCTTCTAGATGGGCTATCCTCTTCAGACAAGCTTCTAGATTGGCAATCCTCTGCTGATAGGCTTCTATAAATATTTTTTTTTATCTTGACGAGCCATTCCATTTGAGTGAAAATATTGAATGTTGCAATTCCTGGACTAAATATTTGTTATCTGAATTGTATTGACTTGAGACAGTGCCCAGAAATTTGAACTAGTTCTATTGATGATCTCAGTGTTTGTTTAGAAAAGTCTTGCTTAAAACTGCAAATATTCCTGAGCACGAAAGAACACTTTGATGTGCTGCTCAGTTCACAAGAAGTAGGTCAAGGATCTTATGATGTACATGTGGAACTGAACTAATGAAACAAACGCCATTCTTTTAAAAAGAATTAATTGCTGTTAAAAATAGTTTTAACATGTATGATTATAAGTTGTTTTTTTTTTTATCTTTGACGTCTACCCGACTCTGCCAATATATTGAAGCAACTGAATAGATTTCTTATATTTTTTACATTTGTTTTTGTGTTCTGTAGAAACTAAGAAATATTTTTTTTTATCTAACGATCTATAAATTTTTTTTAACTTTTTATTTTTTGCTTATATGAAAGAAATGGGACTTAAAAAAGATATTAAACTATCATTCTGTTGTTCTATTTTTACTTCATTTATGGATTTATAGCTACATCTACGTTTCAGTTGTTGGCTGTACGTGTTCAGATGTTTCTTCTACAGGGGAAGGCATGGGTTCAAACATGGGACCACCGTGACGTCATACTACACAACCAGTCAGCCATTTTGATTAGACATCGTCTACTTTGCAAACCAGTCATTGTATTCAATCTTTGCTACAGTTAGGTCAATTATTAAATTGCGAAGATAATGTTTCAAACAATACACCTCTCTGTAAATAGCCTGAACTTAAAAGCTACATCTCTTTATATTTTAAAGTTGTTTTTTTATTTAATCTCGGCCATAGATGGATTAAACGTTTGGTCGATTGCAAGTTCAAAGCACACAATTTCTATGGCGTATTAGCTGTCCACAGCATCACTTGAGAACACATGCGAGCATTGCTAAAATACAAAGGGAAAGTTTACAATCAAAGCAATCTCATTACTAGATGAAGACTTATTTCCTAATATTCCACTCAAATAGGGTCTTCAGCCATTTCATGTATGCAATAATGCTGTTAAAATGGGATACCATTATTGTTTGCTAATTTTTCGACTGATTGCAGACCTATTTCTACAAAATCTTACCGTCACTCCTTAACAAGATACAAAACTGAGGTTGAGAAATTGGTACAAAAACGGTATCATTGAATTATCAACATCACCTTGGAGAGCTCAGGTCCTCTTCGCAAGCAATGAGCGGCACCAAAAGCAAATGGTCCTCGATTAAAGCCTAACTATAAACAGATACACTTACCCTATGCCAAGACTGGATGAAATGGTGAAGAAAAAATTCTAAGTATGAAATCTCTAGTACATTGGACTTGCAGAATGTTTATCTCCAAATACCTATCCGACAGAGTGCTCCTTCCCTAATGCCTTTAGAGCATGGAATGGGCTGCCTGAATCAGTCACGAAAACCAACGACTTGGCAGATTTTAATCCACTAGATTGACGCAGGGAAACGCGTAGGACGTAATTATCTTCTCTTTTGAAGTAATTTATAAGATAAGACAGTGCGCGATTATTCGCACAGGTTTTTTTTCATTGTGTTTTTTTTTTCTTTTCTATATTTTTCCGAACAAGTGGCCTGACTCCCGTCTCTATACCTCGATACATTGACATGTTATACTCTGCTGTTTCGATACATTGACATGTTATACTCTGCTGTTTCGATACATTGACATGTTATACTCTGTTGTTTCTTTGTTTGTACTTGTTTTCTATATTCTTTGTGAACACATATTTTAATCGTTTAGTCAAAAATTAAATTACCGGTACTATGCTTGACTTTTATAATCTAAAAAAGTCAATAGTTTAAAATAATTAGCGAACGACCCATTTCTATGCACAAGACTTATCCTCCCTTAGCTTAGCACTTTCCTACATAAAACTATTTTTAAAAATAATTTCGACTAATTGATAAATTAATTGGTTAATTTTGTTCATTGATTCATGTGTTGTCATAGATAATGAATAAATTGTGGAGTTTCAACTTGATCCGAGAATGGGAAAAGGAAGTTATAACGTGTACAAGTTTCCCTCCAGATAGAGAGGGGAGTTTATAGAAGCTTTGAAAACAAAAAAGTTGCTCGAGTCTGAATTCGAACACGATTCTCCATCATGGAAAGCCGATATGTTTATGTTATGTAATCAATTACTTTTATAACACTAGAAGGTCTCTTGTTCGTTTAAAATGTTCACGAACGACCTAATTCTCTACATTATATTGTGATTGTTGTCGCACGTCGCCGACTTAGTTTATTTTTCACATAAAACTAAATTCATGAAGTACGACTAATGGATTAAGAATTGGTTAATTGTTGGATTGAAACACGTGTTGTCACGAAATAATTGTGTGCAAAGTTTTCAATTGATCCGAGAATGGTAAGCGGGAGAAATAACGTGTAAAAGATTTTGACCGGACAGACGTGACTTGATATAAGCTCGGCAAAAACTGCTTCTTATTTAGAGAATTGGGTTGGTAACACCGTTAAGGGAAAATAACGTCAAATCTATGACTTAGTTATTTTTATATATATATACACACACACACAATATACATTGCAGATTCAATCCAGGTTGTTGTTTTTGTTTAATTCATTTTTTTTCAGTAGATTTCTCATGCAATCCTGACTTAGTAGTACACGAGCGTATAGTTATTTCTAAGGACACTGTCGTATTTATGAATGTAAACATTGGATTGAAAATCCTCTTTCTTGTAGTTGCACCTTTTGAATCGTTCAACTTGTGAAAAGATTTTTACAAGCTACTTGACACAATCTCTATATATCTATATCTCTCCACTTTGTCAGATGTGATGTTTATAACGTCTGTATGACGTAATGAATGTTAACAAAGACAAGATGATTGAGTCTCCCGTTTGAAACATACCATATACATTTACATTTCAAAGAGCCCGGATGTTCAGATGTCAAGCATTACCTAAATACTGACCCAATTGATCAGCCATACTTTACTCAATGGCGACATTAGGCAGACATTGTGAGTGATACTAAAGTAAAATAAGGGCTTTATTCTCTTCCAATGGCCAGGAAAACGAAAGGGGAGAAGGTTCTGAAGAAACAATACGTGGGGCGAAGTAGAAATGTGATGCTCACAGGGACATTGGTTTAACGTTTACATAAACACCATATCCAGATTATTACACTTTGTGTCAATATTATGGCTACGTGGACTAAGTCACCATCGGGATGTTTTTGTTGGATGTAGAGCTTGGCTGCCTAAGCGTGATGTTATTTTTGGATGTAGAGCTTAGCTGCCTAAGCGGGATGTTTTTGTTGGATGTAGAGCTTGGCTGCCTGAGCGTGATGTTATTTTTGGATGTAGAGCTTAGCTGCCTAAGCGGGATGTTTTTGTTGGATGTAGAGCTTGGCTGCCTGAGCGGGATGTTTTTGTTGGATGTAGAGCTTGGCTGCCTAAGCGGGATGTTTTTGTTGGATGTAGAGCTTGGCTGCCTAAGCGGGATGTTTTTGTTGGATGTTGAGCTTGGCTGCCTAAGCGGGATGTTTTTGTTGGATGTAGAGCTTGGCTGCCTAAGCGGGATGTTATTTTTGGATGTAGAGCTTAGCTGCCTAAGCGGGATGTTTTTGTTGGATGTAGAGCTTGGCTGCCTGAGCGTGATGTTATTTTTGGATGTAGAGCTTAGCTGCCTAAGCGGGATGTTTTTGTTGGATGTAGAGCTTGGCTGCCTGAGCGGGATGTTTTTGTTGGATGTAGAGCTTGGCTGCCTAAGCGGGATGTTTTTGTTGGATGTAGAGCTTGGCTGCCTAAGCGGGATGTTTTTGTTGGATGTAGAGCTTGGCTGCCTAAGCGGGATGTTTTTGTTGGATGTAGAGCTTGGCTGCCTAAGCGGGATGTTTTTGTTGGATGTAGAGCTTGGCTGCCTAAGCGTGATGTTTTTGTCGGATGTAGAGCTTGGCTGCCTAAGCGTGATGAAAGTGATTAGTGTGCATGTTGTGCACCAGCATCATGATGAAATAAAGGAAACAAATCACAAACAAAATCACAATAGAGAAGCGAAGGAGGGAATCAATGCTCAGCTTGAAATGATCCCAGACTGTCCTGACTGGCTTAGACCTAACCTGGCTTGGCGGGCATCTTGACGGGGGAAGACTGGATTTTCGAAATGAATTGGATTTTCGAAATGAAATGGCCTTGTGCTCAATGAAGCTTGAACATATAACATCTTCCCAGATGGTGGTTGAACTGCTACAGGAAGGCCTGCTAGCCCATGCATCATCGTTGACTGCAGCAGCAGCGGTCACGTTGTTTGGGGTCGGATTTACAAACGCATGCTGGTCTAAATTGGTCTTTGAATTAAGTGCTTTTGTTAGTTTATCTTTGACTAAAGTTCCATCCCCTGCAGGCTCTTTTATACATGAATCATATTCTTCCATACTTTTAAACTGGTTTTCTTTGCTTTGAATAACCATGGGTTCTTTTTGCACGACCTGTGAGGGTTGCACATTGTTTTCTTTTATTCTCTTTTGGGAATACGTTTTATCTTCCTTGCCTGGTCCTGGCAAAATGACGTGCGTTTCTCGAAGTAATATCTTGCCTGTTTTTAGTTTGGATGGTTTGGCGAAAACCCTGATTTTTAATTTCCGCTTATTAGTTTTTCTGGCGTTGATCTCGGGTATACAATTCTCTAAGGACTTGGTTGTATTGGTACATGCGTTTAAGGATAGACGTTTTGAAACATCAATGCTCTTACAACCTTGTGCCGGAGCTGAGTACTTTAGATCTTTATCGTTTGATTGTTGTTTCTTTTCTTCTTTAGATGCTAAAAGATTGGACGTCGCGTTTACCGAGTTCAGCTCTTTAGGGGAACCATCGCATGTTTGCAACTTGGAGATGTCACGTGGTTTCTTTCGAGGGCTTGATTGACAACACCTTACAGTTCGACTCTTCTTAGTTCCTGCGTTACTAAATTGGGGAGAAAGATATGGTACATAGCTATATGAAGGCTCAGAGCACGTATGCCCAGACGAGCACCTCTTTCTTGGGGAGTTTTTCTTACTTTTAACCAGTCCTTGTGTTTCTGAAGACTTCGGCTTTTTCTTTGTGATGTAAATGTATTTATTTTGTTTAGGTCGCTGTAAGCTTGGACGCTTTGAAACAGCATCGTGGGCGCTCTTCTCACACATGAGATTTATTCTCTGCTCAGGAGGTATAGTGTTGATGATTTTTTTCTTTCGAGACTCAAGGTGTTCAGCAGACTGGTAGCACTGTTTCTGCAAGACTGTCTCAGACGTTTGAGTTTCAGCTATACATGCCGACGTCTTCTTTGCCTTTTCACTTTCATGACATTGAATACTGGCCTTGGATAGGTCAGGTTTGACCTTCCCCATCACGTTTGCTTTATCCTTACGAGGACGCGAGTATCTCTCAGCACTCTTGTAGTGGATGTCATTTTGTCTCCGAGACAGTTCTAGTGATGCCATACGCGCCGTGGTGCAACTAGAATCTTCATAAGGGTCAGACTTCTCTATACTTTCAATATTTTTCGCACTTGCCTTCTCGTGCAGTGAAGATAAACGAGGAATCCGAGAGCAGTCAAATGGTGCCGCTGTCATCCAAGTGCTGGTATCTTTCATATCGGAGCTCAAGTCTCCGAGCGTACAAAACGTGGGATCTCTGATGTTGATGACCTCCAGAGATTCGTCACCAGATCTCGAGACTGAAGTGGTGACAGAATCTTTGACCTGAGCTTTGAACTCACACGTATGGCAAGCTGGTGTAAAGGCTGAACAGTCCAATTCATTTGTATCATTGCCTATTTGTGAATTGGACGTTAGGGCTCGACGTCGTAATGAGTTAAGCTGAAGCTCTTCCTTCTTGGATTCATGCGGAATGGGAACATGTTCCAAATGTCGTTGACTCTTTGGGGATTTCAAGAAACAATTCTGTTCAATGTATTCTCTGCAATGTGCCATTGTGTTGATTGAAGTGTTTTGGCAATTTGGCTTCTTCACGTCAATCAAACTTCTATCCGTGTCATGCTGCGAGGTCAAGGTCCAGCACTCAAAGGAAACCGAGTTCTTCATTGGTACCATTGATAAGTCTGTATCTGTATCGTTTTTATCTTCTTGATCGCTACGGTTATCTTTGTGATATTTCAGATCATGTTTAGAACACAGACACTCGCTGTCACGTTGCAACGTATTCACTTTCGTTTTGTTGCTTTCAGCATTTGGATGGTGATTGCTGATTTGTTCTTTCACATCTGAAATACCAAAAGTCATGTCTCTGCTATCAGATTTTTGACCTGACGGACATAAAGTGACTTTTTTTTCCACACTAGATATTTTTTGTGGGGTATAATCTTTCTTTACCCAAAAATCTGTCCCGAGTTGCCTCTCTTTATTTTGTGGTACCTTACAGATGAGTTCTTCCATCTGTAGTTTGTGTATGCCACAATCCTTTTCCGGGCACAACTTCCCACACTTTAAGCAAGATTGTGACATGAGAGTCGTCGAGGTTCTCCGCAAAGCGGAAAGAGAGTCCGCGTTGACACTCCACGACTGGGAAGGAACGGACTTAATCTGGTCCATTAAGATCGATTGCAATTTGTCAGGACTCGCTGTGCGTTTTTTTTCTTCTGCGTCTTTTAAAGAAGATTTAAAAGTCGCTACAAGTGTGGCCTCCGCCAATGATTGTAGGTTGTATAAATCACCTTTGAATTCCTTTTTGACATGCTTCGTTAAAGAAGTGGTTTTCACTTTTGAAGAAGTGCTTTGATTAGTGGCTCCATCACATGTACCACCTTTTGTCGCATATGGATCACTTTTTGCCTCAAACGTACCATTTATTAATAAGCTTCTCTTTCTGTCAGCACAGATTAAATTCATAGAGATGCCTGGTTTCCGCTTTCTTATTGACGATTTTTTGCAAACGTAGTTATCGACCACGTTTCTTTCTTTGTCACCGGAAGACGCTTCTGGTAATGGTTCACATTTCTGTGCCAGATTTTTGCGAGGTTTTTTAGGTGGCATGTTGCCGTTTCTCTTCGGTGCGAGAACTAAACAAGTGTTGTTTACTTAATGAGTGGACAAGTCAGACGAGAAACTTTCTTTTTCTACGCTTGGCTGATAATGAAAGAGTTTGATTCGAAAAAAGGTTACTGCTACCTTTCCTATGCAAATTTATATCAAGAGTATATATTGCCCATTCGCCATACAACATTTAAGACCAAATTTGTAGCATTGAGGGTTCAATGGTTTCATTGATATGAAGAGCCTTATAGTTTTCTTTAATCATTGAAATAGCTTACAGTAATGTTGCCATCTTTAAGAAATGAATATTGCTAAACAGAAGACATCGAATTCGAAACCAACCGGACGTTTTTTCTTCAAAGCGACTCACTGGTCTACCCGAACATGAATCTCTGTGAAAGAGAGAAACAAGTGTTGAGATGGTTTAAGAGTTATTCTGTTCAATGGGAACTTAAAAACCTTTTAACTTTTATTCGTTAATCTAATGTTATAAAAATAAAATTCATTTTAAAAAATGGAAATTTAGATTTAACAATTTTGAGTATTGACCTAAAGAAAGCAAGCAGACATCATATGTTCCGACTGACTAGTTTTAATGACCTGTTGACACAGTATAGTCATTTGAAAATGTTTTGGAACTCATACTGTAAGAGGTTAATAGTGCATTGAGCTCAGTTGTGTGAGTCATTAACAGAAGAATTTTGTAATAAGAAGACAAAGCTCCTTTCATACTATACGCCTTGACCAGAGGGAGAAAAAACAAAAACGGAAGTAGAGTGAAACGGTGACGGTCACGTGGCCGCCCAGCGCCTTGAAACAGCAGTGGCCTGCCACTGGACTCCACGATCGTCGTCCTATGTGACTAATGCTTTCCAAATAGTCAGTTTTTACTGATACTGTCACGAGAGATGTACCAAGCTCAAAGTAGTCATTTGTTTGCGATTTAATTTGCACTACACTCAGGAAAGTTATAACAAGAAAATTTAAAAAAAATACTTTTAAAAAAAGGAAAACAATATATTAAATTTTTAATAGCTCTAGACTAACACAAATAAATCTGTGTGATTAGAACTATTTTTACAAATTTTTTTGAACAGAATTGTTGAACACATAGATCAAGTGAATGTTCAATACATCTTAAAAAAAAACCGCTTTTCTGATCAGTCCTAAAATTGTCTGTACTCCTTGGATTTCAGACTTTGTAACTGCATTATCCTATCCCTATGCTCAACACATCATAAAGTCATAGCCAGGTATTTTAGGGCTCAGAACTTTAACTCATCAGCTTTTTTACCTTTTCAAATCTTAATATTTTGGACATCTGATCAGTGTGTGCTGTTCACATAAAATACCAAAAGTACATTGTAGTCATTATGTCTCTATCTTTCAAGTAGTTTGCTAAATCATTTATAAACGCTGAGTATTTGTGCATCGCTGCTTTTCAACCTTATAAAGTTTCTTTCATTACTGGGTCTTATTACTTCAGCTCTCATATGGATAACATTTCTGCCATCTCAAGGAAATTCCCTTTATTCGATAAAGAATTTAGACTCCATGTAATTTGAATGACATCTAGATCTAGATGAAGAAATTAGGTTATAGAGAGATCTAGATCTAGACTACATTCTGATCTAAAGCTAGACTAACACTTGGTTAGGTCAATAATAGAATATGCACCCTCTGTTTGGGACTCCTCAAATCAAGAAAACATTAAGAAACTGGAACAGACACGAATATTCATTTAGTAAAATCACTAAATTGAGAAAGTCTTCAAGATAGAAGACTCAAAAGTAAAGTAGCAATTATACATAAAACACTGAACCATAATCTTCAAATACAAAAACAAAATCTAATAAAAATAATCAGAAAGACACAAAGATAAAGGCAAATTCCTCGTTCCATATGCTAGGACAAATTTGTAGAAATGCTCCTTCTTCTCTAGTGCTATAAGAGCATAGAATGGGTTGCCCGAGCTAGCCAGGAGAAACCCCAATGACTTAGCAGAATTTAGGTAATTCTTTAATATGCATCACTGAATGCATGACGCGTAGGACGTAATAATCTTTTTTTTTTTTTTTAGCGGCCCCCGTAAGGAGAAAAAGCTGCTATTAGGTTTGTGCAAAATGTCCTCTGTCCATCTGTCCGTCTGTCACACTCAGATCTCGAAAACTAGAAAAGATATGAAAAATATTATTTCACCATTAAATGCGGCTTGAAAAGTTTAGGTGCAACGGCTACTTTTGGTTTTCTGAAAGCAAACCGTTTAATTTATAAAATTAATTATGCAAGCGATTTTTTCATAAAAATACACCAATTCTAAAACAATAACGTAAATGTAAGGGAGGCAATGTTACAATATGCTAACAAAGATTAATAGTGTATACGTATTTTCAGTATCACCAAGTCAAATATTTGTACAAAATGTACTAGAAATGTTTACAACAAATATAAATATTAATTAAAGGTGTTTTTTCTGGTCAACTAGCTGCTAAAATTAAAAGAAAACATTTATGTTTGTTTACAAAGGCTAAGAATGCACTTTGTATGTAAATATCACGCACATTTTTTAAAATGGACTTTCTATGCAGTGACTTTCGTGTAAAGGCGTAAAGCCCGGCGTTGACATAGTGCTAAACTAATTTCTTACACTTTTTAAAAAAATCAGATTTTATTTATTTTTTATTTAGTGCCCTCATCAGAATAAAAAAGGTTTATTTTTTGTGCGTTTTTTCTGTCGGTAGGTCTGTCCGTCACGATTAGATTTAAAAAAAAACAATAACTCTAAAAGCTATTGAAAATGTGATTTACCCGTTAATGTTCCTCCCGTAACATCTCAATAGTTTTAAGTATCTAAAATTGATTGTTCCGGATTTTTTTTGCAATACTAATCAACGCCAACAAATGTTTGTTTGCTCTTCTTACTAATATTACATTCAATTTCCATGTTTAAACGTTGCAATAAACACATTATCAATAATATGTTGTTCCGTTTTTTATGTAAATAGCATATTAATGCTAAATCAAAGTCTCTATACTGACTTATATTTCATTAAGTGTAAAAATGTTCCGGATATTGTTTTATAAGAAATGAATTATGTCTAATGATTGTTTGAAATCGCATAATTGACTAATATTACACGTAAATTATTTGACAATGCGTCACTATAATTTGATTATCGATATCAAATTCTTCCGTATCTTTTAACATCTTTTAAAAAATTTAAAATATCGACAATAGGTTGTTAAGAGCTTTAAAAAAATGTAATTTACTAGAATTGATTACTGAAAATCACTTTTTAGACATTTAATTTTCTTGCTGAAACTTAACATAAAAGTTTAGTAATCGATAAAGAATGTTCCGGATTTTGTTTTGAAAAGAAATCGACTTACATTAATCGACTTACATAAATCGTCGCCAGAAATTTCCGAATTTATTTAAAAATCTACTAACGCCAAATAACTGTTTGAACTTCCTCTTCTAATTAATAAACAAATAATCTTTTCATTTACGAAATAATGTTATTCCGGATTTTTTTGAAAATATTTTAACTCACTTCTCTCTTACAGTACACATAATTTTCTACCTAAACCATAAAAAAATCTAATTATCGTTAATATTATGTTCCGATTTTTAAGGAAAACAACATCCAAACACCAAAGTATGGTATGAATATCTATCCACAAGGCTGTAGTTCTTCTAATTTTTATACGAGACCATGCAACAAATTTGATTAACGGTATTACATTTATCTGGAATTCTCTTTTTCTTTTATTATTTATACAAACATCCGGAACAAACTATTATATAAACTTAAATCAATTGTGTTCATACCTAAAATTATTGCGATGTTTTGAAACGTAAAATAAATGTTAATCAATTTTTAATAGCTTTTAGTTGTTGTTTTTTTTTATATTAAGATGACAATGCACCTTAGATCCTCTTTAAATAAATTCTATTAGAACTCAGTGCACCAATGTCTACGAACCCTCGTTAAATATCTCGTGTAAATAAAGACATTTTTGTGAGCCTATTGTGAGGTCATGTAATTTTTTTTTCTTTGACGTCATATGAATGGACTCTTTAAATGAAATGCTAAAAGAATGCACTCGGTGCACCAATGTCTATGAACACTCGAAACATTGATCGTATTGATGAAAACATATTTTAGTCTAATTAAGCCGTGTGACGTAGTGTTTTTTTTCCTTTGACGTCACATGAAATGAGCTCTTTAAATGAAATGCTAAAAGAACTCGGTGCACCAATGTCTATGAACACTCGATAAATGGCTCGTATTGATGAAGGCGATTTTAGTCTAGCTAGGCCGTGTGACGTAGTGTTTTGTTTTTTCTTTGACTTCATATGGAATGAATTCTTTAAAGGAAATGCTAAAAGAACGCACTCGGTGCACCAATGTCTATGAACACTCGATAAATGGCTCGTATTGATGAAGCCGATTTTTAGTCTAGCTAGGCCGTGTGACGTAGTGTTTTTTCCCTTTGACGTCATATGGAACTAATTATTTAAATGAAATGCTTAAAGAACGCACTCGGTACACCAATGTCTAGGAACACTCAATAAATGGCTCGTATTGATGAAGGCGTCTTTTTAGTCTAGGCCGTGTGACGTAGTGTTTTTTTTCCCTTTGACGTTATACGGAATTACTTCTTCAAATGAAATGCTAAAAGAACTTGGTATAGTAATGTTTATTAAACCTCGTTATGCGACTCGCATTTAAAAAAGAAATGATATCTTGATTTAGATCTAATCTAGATTTTTAGCGGCCCCCGTAAGTTTAAACTAGATCTAGATTTTTATTACAGTATATCTAGTTCTGGATTTATTAAAATTATTTTAGAGTCTAGATCTAGTTTTTCTAGATCTAGTTTAGACAAAAATAGACTAGATTAAGATGTAGAATTTCAATTTCTAGACTTAAAGTGTAGATTTTGATTTCCAAACGTTTTGATAATATTGCAATGTTATAATAGGGCCTATACTAAAAACTAATATACTATTTTTAAATTTAATGTTGCATTCAGTCTATTGATAGATTATCTAAGATATTTTTTTTACACAAATCTTATCTAAATTACAGCTACATTATTTTAAGTTCATATTTTAGATGTAGATCTAGTAGAAATAGATCTTAAGAGTGCTAAATCAGAAGTTTAATTTAGGTAGATCTACATCCTCATTCTAGTTCCATTTAAATAAAAATGCCGATATCTCTGTTGACAGGCCTAACTGTGCTGAGACATCGAAGTAAAAGCACGATATATCTGTTCTTATCTCTTTTTTTTTTATTACAAACCTCCCGTAGGACGACGGGGGATGGGAGCATGCAGGGTTTGAACCAGGGACCATCGATAAATCCGAACGACAGTCCAGCACGCACGCAAACTAAACGTCCAGCGCGAAGTTAATTATTTTAAACTTAGAAGAAACACCCGTAACATGTAAAACAAAAAAAAAACATTTTTTACAACGGCAAATGAATCTTTGAAACATTATTACTTTTGACCATCAAAATTAAATAAACTCTTGAATATTCTTTGCGAATAGGCAGATCCGACAGGGATCCGACTTCGACGGGGGCCGCCTCTGAGTTTGTGTAACACAAACTCTCTTTGTAATCTTGTTTTATGTAAGGTCTGTATTATATAAAATAAGATAACATAGAAATCTCACAATACTCACAAAGTTTAGCTGCTAGATCTAAATTTCAATAATTTGCAAAGATAAAAAAAAAGTATCACCTACTTTAGATCTAGACAACGATGAGAAACAAAATGGTGATGAGTCATGCCCCTATTCTCCCCCTACTATTTTGTGTCCAATTGTTTTGTCCTATATCTCTTTCATCCTCTCGTTAGGGCATGATGATAATTTAAAATGTAAACAAGGGCTCTCTACTTTTCTAGTATTTCATTTACGGCATTTTTGTTTTCTGACTCGACGTTCAAAATAAAATGTTTCATTAAAGTTTATTCGGGAAAATGCTGAAAACAAAATGTGCGCATGTAAACCATCGGCCTGGTCGTGCGGTTTGCGCGCTGGAATGGCGTTTGGATTTATCGATGGTCCCGGGTTCAAACCCTGCCTGCTCCCATCCCCCGTCGTCCTGCGGAAGGTTTGGACTAGGAAGTAAACTATCCTTGAACTATGAAGAAACATCCGAAACATGTCAAACATTTTATAAACATTTTTTACAAACAAGCCAACAGCAAAATGAATATATCTTGTATGTATATAAGGCACTATAAACTACCAACAGAATGCTGTGTTCATGGTCCACCAGTAAAAAAAAATTGTATAACCAAAGTAGGTACTGTAGCCTACCCTATAGGAAAGCTTTTTATACTGTTGTAACTATGTAACTATATTTCGTATCTGTGAACTCATATTTTTACACTAATCTCTTTATCGAGATTTGCCAGCATTTGATTTTTTTTTAATCCAATTATAATAATGCCGAACATACTTTATTCCTCATTGATGACTGAGCAAGCCGGTCAATTGGTACATAATCGACCTGATTCTATACTCTTAAACGAGAGATTCTTGAATTTATGTATGTTCTGGTACTGTGTTTCATCTGAGATGCATGAATATTTTTACCAGTTATTTCCCTTTTACAAGTCTATAACACAAATAAAAGTGGACGTAAAACCCCCCTGAGCACAAGAGGTTTGCTTTTCTACAAAGCTTAAATTAAGATGTCTTATCTTATATATTACAGACGTGACTTCAAAAGAGAAGATAATCAAGTCCTACGCATGTGTCAATGTAGTCAGGCATGTTAATCAATGACTTCAACTCTGCCAAGTCGTTGGTTTTCCTAGGGTGGAGTCCTTTACATGTTATTTCTCCAACTTCCAAATCTCGTATCAATTATCTTATAGCAAGAAGAAACTTTGTTAAATTATTCATTGTTAATGACAACACACGATCATTAAAAAAGTTTGCCAATTAGTTAATCTATTTGCCGTTATTAATTAACTTGGTTTTGAACAGAAAGTGTACTAAGCTTAGGGAAGATAAGCCAATAGTTAGAGAATAAATTCGTTCGTTCACATTTTTCAACTAACAAAAATCTACAGAAGCACTTGAATGGCTCAGAGGTTAGCACGTCGGCCATTCATTATGGGGGCTAGAGACCGCGAGTTCACATTCTGGCGTGGAATGATCCGAGGGTTGTTACCGGTCGTTGACTTGTAGCATCAAACTGCTGGTACACAACTAAATCGTTATAGGCGTAATGTATCTTAACTATTAAAACTTCAAATAACTTGAATAACTATCTTTTGTGAACAAACAAAAACTTTATTTATAATATAAACAAAATCAATTTAAATGAGATAAAATAACTGCAGTAGACTTTAGTAATATTTATCTTTTACAAAATCTAACTCACTGCAATAACACAACCTTTCAGTCTCACGTTCTGGAGTCTTCTCCTAACTAAGACCAAGTGACGACAATGCCACTTATGCTGCATCAATTCACAACCAATCGCTAACCACTTCCCATCGTCACCATAGAAACACACACACATTCCATAACACCGAGCAGATGTAAATGTGTACATCCCTATTACCGATGACTAGTATTCCAAGACCTCGTGTGGAGTTTTTGATCTCCCATCGAGCGCCTCCCCAGGTGGCGGATAGGGGAATGCCCTCCAGATATGGTGGGTACCGGGGAAATAAAATACCCGGGGTGGACCAAAATCAAACCTGCTGCCTTGCAGGAAGTGGAGGGATCCACAAAGGCTAGGGCACCTTACCCGAAAATAAAGGCAGCTATCCAGAGAGCTGAAAGGGGCAGCCCCCCCCCCCCCCCCCCCAGATGGTTATGCACAGAGCTGACAACTCTGTCATATAAAAAATACTGTTACGAAAGCTAATACACACAAGAAAACCCGGACAGATCTAAATGGAAAACGACCTAGGCCTGGAAAAGGACATGATTTTTGTTTTGCGACATGGAACGTGCTAAGCCTTTATAGAGCAGGTGCGCTAGCCCAACTTACTGAAGTGTTAAGGAAATATAGGATACCCCTTTGTAGCCCTACAGGAAATCAGGTGGAAAGACTTGGACATTCTCAGAACCAAGGAGTATACTATATTTTATAGTGGTGGAAGCACTAACAACTTAGGTACAGGTTTTGCTGTTAAAAAGGATATGGTAGGTAATGTCATTGGATTTAAACCTGTAAGTGATAGACTCTGCTCACTACGTTTAAAAGGAAAATTCTTCAACATATCATTTATCAATGTTCATGCCCCTACTGAAGATGCAGATGATAACACAAAAGAAGCCTTCTATGATGGACTGGAAAGAATTTATGATGAAGCACCAAAGCATGACATCAAAATAGTCCTAGGAGATTTCAATGCAAAAATTGGAAAGGAACCAGCATTCAGACCAACAATTGGCAAAGAAAGCTTACATGAAGAGACCAACAATAATGGCATAAGATTAGTGGATTTTGCATCAGGAAAAGGAATGTCTATCAGCAGCACAAAATTCTAACATAAGAATATTCACAAGGTTACCTGGATCTCACCTGATAGCAACACCCAGAATCAAATAGATCATATACTCATAGATAAGAGACATGGATCAGACATACTAGATGTAAGAAGTTTCAGAGGAGCTAATGCTGACTCAGACCACCTACTAGTAAAAGCTAAACTTAGACAAAGAATAAGTACCATACACAATTATCAAAGAAAGAGAGCACAGCAATATGATAGTCAAAAACTCACAAAGGATCCACTTGTTGCAGAAACTTATAGAATGGCACTCCAAACGCAACTGACGACATTAGAAAAGGACAGCGAAAATAACATAAATGAGCATTGGGAAGTAATAAAGCATGCTATCAAAAGAACAGCAGAAGAGGTAGTTGGATTTAAACAAAAGAACGAGACAATAGGGTGGTATGATGATGAATGCAGACAAACTATAGAAGAGAAGAACAATGCCTGAATGATAATGCTACAGAGAGAAACCAGGAACACTAGACAGCAATACAATGAAGCAAGAAGAAGGGCCACAAAAGTTGTAAGAAAGAAAAAAACGGGAATGGGAAAAGTCCAAGATTACTCAAATTGAGGAACTAGCAAAGGAGGGAGACATGAGAGGAATGTATATGAAAATTCAAGATGAAAAGAACGGATTTCAAGCTAGATCACACATGTGTGAGAACAAAGATGGTCACCTTATCACAGAAAACAGCAGGGTCATTGAGAGATGGGCTAAATACTTTGAGGAGATCCTAAATACCATTGATGATGGAGACAATGGAGAATATGAACTGCCACATGGGGGACCAGATCCCTTAGTGAACCCTCCAACACTCATTGAAACATCAGAAATAATTAGGACCATGAAGAATCACAAAGCACCAGGAGAGGACCACATCACAGCAGAACTAATTAAATATGGAGGGAAAGACTTACGTTCCCAAATACACAGACTAATATCAAGAATTTGGGAAGAAGAAATAATACCAACAGAATGGGAAACGGCTCTTATAACCCCAATACACAAAAAAGGATCCAAGTAAGAGTGCTGTAATTACAGATGAATCTCTCTACTAAATGTGACTTATAAGATACTGTCTAGGCTTATAACTAAGAGACTTGGAAAATATTCAGAAGAAATCTTAGGTGACTACCAATGTGGTTTCAGACCCAACAAATCCACAACCGACCACATCTTCACACTAAGATGTATACTAGAAAAATGCCATGAATACAACATACCAATCCACCAACTCTTTATAGACTATAAAATGGCTTATGACAGTATCAGAAGGAAATACCTCTATGACACTCTACGGGATTTTGGAATACCCAACAAGCTGACAAGACTTATACATATGACATTAAACAACTCAAAAAGAAAAGTCATAATACAAGGAGAACACTCACGGGAATTTAGGATTAAACGAGGATTAAGACAAGGAGACGCACTTCCCTGCATGCTTTTCAATTTAACACTGGAGAGAGTTATAAGAAATATACACATAAATAGGGGAACTATTACTAACTACTTCAGGAGAGAAAACACGGGTCCACAACCAACAGGGACGATATACAGCCAACCTCTACAATACCTTGCTTATGCCGATGACATTGCCTTATTGGGTAAAGAAACCTCTGACATCGCTAGAGCCTTCATACAACTAGAAGAAGCATCTCGACCAGCAGGACTTGAGGTCAATGACAGTAAAACCAAGTACATCACAATGACAAGAGACAATCAAACAGAGGGACAAAATATCAAAATCAAAGACCACGAATTTGAAAACGTCCAAACTTTCAAATATCTAGGAAGTACTATTAATTTCAAAAATGACCTACTAACAGAAATAAAGGAAAGAATAGCAGGAGGCAACAGGGCATTTTATAGCACCCACCATTTACTTAAGAGCAAAACGATTTCAAGGGAAACCAAGAAAATAATATACAAAACCATAATAAGACCAGCAGCAATGTATGGAAGTGAGACCTGGACACTGATAAAGACATATCTGAAAATTTACTTAACACTTGGGAAAGAAAAATTCTTAGGAAAATCTATGGTACCATACAGGATGAAACAGGGTGGAGGACAAGCACTAACCATGAGATATATCAATTGTATGAAGACCCACCAATAGTGAACGAAATAAAAAAGAACAGAGTACGTTGGGCAGGTCACCTTGAAAGAATGTCAGACAACAGAGGGGCGAAAATCGTATACAGGCAAAAACCAAAAGGCAGGCAACCCAAAGGCAGACCCCGAATGCGATGGATAGATGATGTGGAAGCAGATCTTTCTGAGTATTTTATAATTTTTTTTTTGTATTTGAAGATTATGGTACATTGAAACAGTCTAGTAAACCTTTCTATGTATATTTAATCTTATGATTTTTTAAAATTCGGTTGATTATAACACAATCTAGTATCGCATAAACAAGGTTTCTTCTTTCCTCGACATACCACATCGAGTAGAGGGTGGGCGAGGATAATTAAAAAAGACTTTTGAAAGGCATATCGTGGCAAGAAGATGAAACATACTGTACTAATAGAATCCAAAAGTGAATCACAACGAATAAAAAAAAAAGTCAATATCGCATTAATTCAGGTGATACTAGATTGCAAGAAATTTGATTGTATGATACTAGAAGTTTTGTCTCTTTTTTCTTTTGATTTTGTAGAAAGTCATCGGGTTAGGGGGAAATTGAAATCAAGCTCGTCTGTGATCAGGAGCTTTCTAGAGACATCGACTATCCCCCTTCATTATACTGACTTGCAACTACACCAATGACCGAGTCATGCTTAGAAATGTGGAAATTATAGATAGATAGATAGATAGATAGATAGATAGATAGATAGATAGAGATAGATAGAGATAGATAGATAGATAGATAGAGATAGAGATAGATAGATAGATAGATAGATAGATAGATAGATAGATAGATAGAGATAGATAGATAGATAGATAGATAGATAGAGATAGATAGATAGATAGAGATAGATAGATAGAGATAGATAGATAGATAGATAGATAGAGATAGATAGATAGATAGATAGATAGATAGAGATAGATAGATAGATAGATAGATAGATAGATAGGTAGGTAGATAGATAGATAGATAGATAAATAGATAGATAGATAGATAGATAGAAAGTAAAGAATAGATAGATAGATAGAAAGTAAAGAATAGATAGATGTAAAGAAAAAAAACTTTTCCCCTTAAAGTTCTCTTGTTGCCATAGTTACGGTACCGCCGCTTCGAAAAAAAAAATCAAAGCGAGGCTTGAGGAAGAATCGTTTGGCAAGTTGGTTGGATCTGTGTATGACATGAAATGTCTGCGCCTCAGTTCCGGCGCCAATCCGCTTGTGCTAGTAAAGCTGTTGGTATGTCTTGACCGGCCATTCTGTTAGTGCTGATTACAGTAGTTTCCTTTTTGAAAAAAATAATTCAATTCAATTTAAAAAAAAAAAAAAACAACTGGGATTTAATTTTTTTTTTTTGAAGTTAAAGATGTTCTTATCCGTCAATCTTCAATTATGAGAAACGGATTTGTGTCGTGTCTTTTTTTATGGTAAGTTTGAAATTTGCATTTACTTATGTTTTTATTTAAAAGTCTATTTAAATTGGCGGCAAATAAAAGATGAACGCAACATCTTATGATCACTGCTAGACATCTATTATATTTCGGTTGTCTCTTTTTAAAACAAAGTCTATCTCTTTCTCTCTCTTATTTCTCAATTTCTCGCTCTTAGGATCTCTCTCCTTCTAGGTCTCTGTTTGCTCTTTCTATCCATCTCTCTCTCTCTCTTGCCTCATTCTGTGTTCTCTATCAATTTTTGTCACTTGCTTTCCTATTTTTATTTTTCCCTCTGGCCTCTCATCCCCTTTCTCTCTTTCCATCTCTTTCTATTCTGCACCTATTGATTTTTTTTGTTGGCGTCAGATCTATCTATCTATCTATCTATCTATCTATCTATCTATCTATCTATCTATCTATCTATCTATCTATCTATCTATCTATCTATCTATCTATCTATCTATCTATCTACATATCTATCTATATCTATCTATCTATCTATCTATATCTATCTATCTATCTATCTATCTATCTATCTATCTATCTATCTATCTATCTATCTATCTATCTATCGGCATTGCAAGTTGTGTTTTTGTCGCGTCAAGTAAACCGCAATCAGTTCAATGTGTTTCTGTCTCTTGAAGAGTTATCTATCTTTCTTTATATCCTTAATGCTTTATTTTGTAGGCTATCAACCTCAGAGAGCACGCGGGCAATCATCTAGAACAATAATATAATATAATAATAATATAATATTTGTTTAGCCCTTTTAGAGCTTCAGTAAAATTCGTTGTAGTTTTGAGAACGATGATGATAATAACGAAAGAATAACGAAAAAATAATGAAAGAATAATGAAAGCATAATGAAAGAATAACGAAAGAATAATGCACTATTTTATAGCACACAAAATCTTAACATTAGTATACAATGTTGGGTTTGTATGTTTGCGATGTTCCATCACAATTGAATATTATTACATCCTAGCTCAGACCTCCCGCAGAACGGCGGGTGATGGCAATGGGAAGGGTTCGAACCTGGGACCGTCGAGACGACAGTCTAGAGTGCATACCACACGACCAGCCAGTTTCAATGAGTCAAGTACAATGCCAGAACAAAAATTATGTTTTGAAAGTTTTGTCTTTTAATTTTGTTTCATGCACTATGCTTACTATTATTTTTCAATGAAGTTACATGTTTGAATATTATTTTCCGTTATTGCAAGTTACTTATCTGCATATTTAATGCTGATAAGGGTAGTTGTGTGTGTCTGATACAAATTACACAGAGTGCTCTGGCCAGTCAAGTCGGATTTAGTCATTTTATCAACTAGAAGGGTCGTGCGACGTTCCGTCGGTTTCTAGAGGGTCCTTTAGAACCCTATATAAAGAGCGAAGGTGTCACGGTCAAGACTGCTTGGTTCAGTTCAGTTCAGCGGTATGGTTCGGTACGGCGAATTACGACGGTTCGTTGCGAATACGAGTTGAGAGTCTTGATCTTGATCTGTGATGAAGTCCGCCACAACGAGCCCAGTGTGTGAAGTCAGTCAAGAACAATTGAACCCAATGCAAGTCTGGGATAATACCAAAGGCTAGTACAGAGTTCGATACTGCGGTTGATACGGCTGCACGATTATTAACATTTGTGGTGGCTGTGATTTATTGGACATTATTTTGGAGCCTTGAGTCAAAGTTCATTGAGTTGATAGTGTCGTGTGGTACAGTTTACTGAGAGCCTAGATACCTAGGCTACTAGTCTGAATATCATTTTACGTTATAATAAGTTACTAGTCCAAATGTTACCTCCCATGATCACAAGTTACTAGTCTAAATCTTATCTCCCATGATTGCAAGTTACTAGCTAAAAGATTATTTCCCATGATTGAAAGTTACTAGTCTAAATATTATCTCCCATGATTGAACGTTACTAGTCTAAATATTATCTGCCATGATTGAAAGTTACTAGTCTAAAGATTACCTCCCATGATTGCAAGTTACTAGTCCGGAGATACCTGCAAGAAACCCTCCAAGTTCATGTTTCTAGTGTCTCACACGCATTTATTATTCACATGTTTTCTCTTTCGTTGGATTATCTTTAGTCAGCATTTGGCCGACTTTCTCTTGTCTCTCCACCCCCCACCCACCTCTCTTCGCACACTTCTTTTTCGCTACAACCGCATCTGTCATTAGAACATTGACTACAAACGTTCATACTACGTAATAACTATTGCAGTAGCGAAACATTAATTGTGTTTTCTGTGCTGAGCCAGCAGGCGTTGCATCATCAAGGAATCGTTAGTAGTTGGTGTTTTTTTTTTGGGAGTATGGGATCAGGGTGGTAGTGGTTGGGAGGGGAGACTCAAGGGTGGGAAGGGGGTAGGCAAAGAATGGTTGAGGTAAATGTTTGTTATTGGGTTAGCATTCCCACAATCCCCTAGCCTGCTCCCCCGCTCTCTCTTTTTTTTGTCCATTATAATTAGTATCTATTTCTACTCACTAGTGAAGCCATTGCAGGTTGAAGCTGTAAAAAAAAAAAAAGTAGATCTATGTCGCTCCAACTCAACAAGACAGCACGATGTGGAGGAGAAATGTGTTGTTGAGAGTATCGCGTTCGAAATGACATGATTGGTTAACTAAGACATAGAAACTCTCGCAACAAAAATGATTCATCCAGGTGAACGCTGTAAATGTTCAAATCTATTTATCAGAGACAGCCGAAATGTGAAGTTGTGCTTAAAGTTCAGCTAACAATTAGTTTTTAAAATGAATTAATAAAAAAAAACTTTTTTTAAGTGAAAATATTTACAAGCGGCCCCAGTAAAGGGAAGAAGGCGTCATTAGTTTTGTATGGTCTGTCTGTCAGTCCGTCTGCTTGTCACGTTTAGATATTAAAAACTAGAAAATAGATTTCGTGATTTTTGCGGCTTTCTTTTTTTTTTTACCTGCATTGCTTACCAAACAGCGGGCTCAATGGGGAGTCCCTCTGAGCTTGTTTCTAATCTTTTTTTATTTTGACAACATTGATATCGTCTCTTACATACTATGTATTAGTAAGTCTCGAGTTAAGGTCGCCGAGACGTACAGGCAACGATCAATCACCGGGTGTGAGCCTAGGAAATGCTTCGGTGTAGTGCTGCCTTTACATCTGATCCTTCGAAATCGTGGCCTTCCCTTTGTTTTCCAGCGTATCCAATTTATAGCTTGACTGAACATGCTGATTGCTTATAATCAACAGATGTACAAAGTGGACAATTATTAGATATTCAAATATTGGGTTTATTTGTTTGTCTAACAAAGTTGAGCCATAAAAAAAAATTCAAGTATACATTAATCATAATTCTTCTTTAAAAAACTAAAAAAGAATAAAGAAGTCCATACGAATGCTATGTTACCGATGAAACCATTTCTACCCAACTCTCTGGAGACAAAGGTCAAGATCACACTTAAACTGTTAGTCTTACGTCACAGAAGGAAGCTACTCACTCGTATTTTAATGCTTACTGGGTTGTTACTAGGAGCACTGAACTATAAATATTTCAAATCTATACAACACTGAGCTAGCAAGCACGATTTGTGACAGTTTATGACTCAAATATAAACTTATTTAGTCAAAAAAAGAGGGTTCCATTTTAGGATAAAGGATTATAAATAGAGGTCTTTCACACGTAATAACGAAGGGAGTTTGTGTCAGACGTAATCTTAGTTGGCCCTTGTGGGTCTTTTTTTTGTTGTTGTTGTTAAGCATTACAGGTTAAAGCGCACGACAAACATGCGGATGAAATCAGATTAAATCTATTGCTTGACCCTTGAAAACTGATTTTAAAACCAGCAGTCCTGCCTCTACACGAGTTTCTGTTTGCAGCTTGCATGAATACGGTCAGTGTGGATAGTGTCGGTTGAAGTATATGCCGATTCAATGCCTTGCAAATATTGTCTGCTAAAAATAAAAATAAATTTTTTAAAGTAAATTAACCATTTATTTGATCTTACTTTATTTGATCTTGCTTTATTGCATAAATGATTTTCATTATTCTCTCTGTAATAATAAAACAGTATAGTGCAGTGAAAACAATGTATACATGTAATCCTAAGGTTAAGCCCTGGTGACAAATGATAGACCATCTACAATATATGTAACTAAGTAAACAATGGTATATCTGGCGAATGATGTCACGTTACCTTTTTCCGAACAAATCGAATTTTTTAAGGTGTTAATTATAGGTATGACTTGAAATAAGCACATTTTCTATGTATCGAGACTTTTCCATCTAAATTTTTAATCCTTGTTAAAAAAATAAAAATAATAATGAACACAAAAAAAAGCACTTTCAGCAAATGAACGTCGCAATAATGGTCGTGATTTCGTTTAAAAAAAAAACAGCTCTCGAAACGAATTAACATTTTTATTGGAGCCCCAAAACAAGACAAAAGCAATCCAAATAAGGTCCTGGTTGTGCTGTTTAATTGTATGCTCAATAATTGAAATCACGAGCTTTGTGATGTAATGATTATATTTGAAGAGTGTTTTCAGGGATACACTTGCGTGATGCACGCTATCAATAATGACGCAGGACTTTAAAAATTTTTTTAAATTTTGGAGTGATTGTAACGGATTCATTTGAATGTTTGTCTTCTGCTAATAACGCCTATTTGAACTCAGCCGGAAACAAACTGGTCACGTGATTATCAAAAGCGTTCGTGACGTTCCACAAAATATGTAGATCTTCATTTGTATATAAAAATTCTTTGTTATGTTAGCTAGTTGATTGTTTTTTTCTTTCCATTAGAAATCTTCTCAATGCAAGTCGTATTCTCTTTCTTTTGGTTATCAGTAAAACCTGAAATCTTTTTTTTTTAATATCTCCTTATACCCCTCCCTCTATACTTATCTCGCCATGTCATCGCCTTTGACTTGAATGCATTATTAATTAAATAAAATGTTAATATTTTTATCCATGGATACTATTTGAATGTTGTTTGATTTTTTATGTTTCAGCAGTACGTAGCTAAGGATTCTGGGGCCGAGGGCGTTTGATCTTTTTAGGGGCCCCTGCATTTTGACACGAGATAATGTACTTAATAAATATATACGTCTAAATTCCAATTGGTACAATTATACGTAAACTTAAGAAACAATAATTATTAAGACTATTGTAATGAATAATACCGTTGTTTATTGGCGAGATCATGCACACGTGACAAATCTCAAATCATATTGCCTCATGTCTTGATTTCTGATCAGCAAAGCATCTATAACATCATCTAGAATCTAGATCTTTGCTTGTCTAGTATTATGGCTCCACGTGAATAGCAAGATTACAAGGTAGTGGCGTAATATTTAATCTAAAAAAAATTAGGACATTCATTTGGGACCCCCCTCGGGGGGACTTTTGAATTCGGACCCTCCCTCAAACCCACCTAGCTACGCACTGGCGGATCCAGTAGTTTGGAAAAGGGGGGGGGGATATTTTTCCAAACCCTAACCCTAACGCCCAGTAAACCCTAACCCTATGCATAAACGTGCGTGCAGCACACACACACACACACATATATATATACGCACACACACATATACACACACACATACATACATACATACATACATACATATATATATATATATATATATATATATAAAGCAGCATTTCTCAACCTCCGACGAAAAACAAAACAACTGGGGCAGCGCTATACGGTTTTCTTCAATGCAGAAACGCATTCTCCTGACATCTACTGCTCATTATTTATCAATAGAGTTCGGGGCGAAGCCCCGACGCCAAAAGCGTTTTCTTGCATTTTTCACTGCAGAAACGTATTCTCCTGACATCTCTGTGGCATTTTACGTCTCGAGAGATGATCTTTTCCCTTTGCAACTTCTTGTGTGACTAAAGAGGCCAATCCTTGATTCACAGCTGGGATCGCAGGTTGGGCATATATAATCACCAGGCGCCGTTGCATTTTCACCCTTCTTTCTGCTTCTGTTGTGTATGACATCTGCAATCTGTGACCCTTCATTTATGGTCTCTCTCCCTGTGGATCTGTCAAAAGCGTTTTCTTGCATTCTTCAATGCAGAAACGTATTCTCCTGACATCTACAGCTCATTATTCATCAATGGAGTTCGGGGTGAAGCCCCGACGCCAAAAGCGTTTTTTTGCATTCTTCAATGCAGAAACGTATTCTCCTGACATCTACAGCTCATTATTCATCAGTGGGGTTTCGACGCCAAAAAAGATTTCTTGCATTCTTCACAGAAGAAACGTATTCTCCTGACCAAAGGCTCATTATTCATACTATTAAAAAAGGACCTTTCGAATAATGTTGTACTTGAAAAGTATTCTAATATGTATTTATAGGCCCTTAATACATTGCAAATAAAACCGATTTGTTCCTAGAAAAGAAAAGATATATAGATATATTTAGATATATTTAGATTTTGGCTTTGAGGATCGACGCCGAAAAAATAATTATTCGATAAATAATATTCAATAAAATTCAAGCATAAATTGTAAGTTATAGTCCCAAATTTATTTAACTAGAAAAATATCAGATTTAGTAAAGGTTGGGAAAAGGGACTATGTAAATGATATTTGGGTTTAGAACTCATCTCAATCGTGACTCTTATACTGAAAAATTTCGTTTGAATTCTAACTTTCTTAAAATAACTATTATAAATTCATGTGAAATTACATAAACTCTGTCGGGAAATGGGAGGTTCGGTAGAGTGAAAACGATCAATCCTCGCTCCTTTAATAATTTCTGCTAAACATTGCATTTGGCATTAAAGAATAGGGGTGGGGAGACTTAACTAATTTTGTTCACAAACTATGATTCTCCATAAAAATAGGACCGCCCCCCCCCGCTCAGAGGGCTAGAGTGGGGAGGGCACTACATGCAATCGCCCTCCCCCAACCCCACCGAATCGGCCAAGATACCAGAAAGACATTGACATAATATAAAATTTATATATTAATTGAATTAATTTTGTTCACAAACTATAATTTCACCATAAAAGTAGGACCGCCCCCCCCCCACTCAAAGTGTTTAATTGGGAAGGGCAGTAGAGGTATTCTCCCCCCCCCCCCCATCGGCAAACAGGGAACGACATAATATAAAGATCGGCTAAAATATCAATAACAAGTTTTAATCATATAGATATTTAATTGATTCTGTTAGCAAGCTGTGATTTCTAGAAATAAATTGGACTGCCCCCCCCACTCGAAAGTGTATGGAGTGTGCGGGATTGATACCATCGCTCCCTCCCGACCCCACCAAATCGGCCAACATACTAGATGGGGCGAAATAATCTAAAAATACGTTGAAATATAAATAATTAGTATATATTATTAACATAAGTAATAAATTCGTATACAAATTGTGTAAATTCTATACTAAAATTCGGGGGGTTCGGCCGAGTGGGGGGGGGGCGAAATAATCTAAAAATAGGTTGAAATATAAATAATTAATATATATATATTTAACATAACTAATAAATTTGTATACAAATTGTATGAATCCTATACTAAAGTTCGTCCGACACCCCCCCCCCTCTTCGGGGGGTGGGGAGTCGGACAAGTGGGGGGGGGGCGATCGCCCCTACCGCCCCCCCCCCTGGATCCGCCAGTGTGAGCAGATGAGGTAAAGAAAAGGATCTTATAGTAATGTTATGAATTAGTCACCTGTTACTACTTGCTAAATATTTAAATATCGTCTGGTTAATTGATGCTATTTAAAGCTGTATGTAACGAGTGCAGAACCCATTTCACGAATAAAAACAGTCCAACAGATCTGCCAGTTAAGCAGCTGTATCTT
The DNA here is from genome assembly GCA_036873155.1 of Biomphalaria sudanica. Lineage (NCBI taxonomy): Eukaryota > Metazoa > Mollusca > Gastropoda > Planorbidae > Biomphalaria > Biomphalaria sudanica. The sequence goes on from JAZGLO010006071.1 coordinate 27,860, forward strand.
TTCTTAATTTCAGCATACAGAATTTAAACAAAACATACTTTACCCTTTTAAGGATGATGATTAGGCTACTTTATTAGTACAAGCGTTGTTTAGTTACAGGCTATCACTGTAGTTCACTTGCATGATTACTAAGAATGATACCATCGCCCCCTCCCGACCCCACCAAATCGGCCAACATACTAGAGGGGGCGAAATAATCTAAAAATACGTTGAAATATAAATAATTAGTATATATTATTAACATAAGTAATAAATTCGTATACAAATTGTGTAAATTCTATACTAAAATTCGGGGGGTTCGGCCGAGTGGGGGGGGCGATCGCCCTACCGCCCCCCTCTTGATCCGCCAGTGTAGCTACGCCACTTTGTTTCAGTTACGGATCGCCCAAAAAAAGGTTACTGACGTTTTAATAAACCTTCCGAAATATTACATAGATATATAGGTCGTGACTTTCTCTTTTTTTTTTCCTAGAGTCTTTCAATTGCCTCAGATCACATATATTTGTTATACAATATGTCTGTGTTTCAGCTACATAAATCATAGATCTAGATGACTCTCACTTCGTCCACCTTAATTGCTGCATCTCTCAACAAAAATCTGAACGTCAATTGCACAGAAAAAAAATCTCTCACATTTCTTAAGAAAGAAAATCTTTAATTATCTCGTTTTCTTTATTACTTACAAATTAAATTCACTCAATAGAAAATCACGTTTAAACAATAAAAAGTTACAGGACAAAAAACAAAGTGCATACGACAGAGTTTCAAACTTCCCACGACAATAATTTCAGACTTATGTTAAGACAATATTTGTAGAACGGACACTGATGTAATTTTACTAAAGTGAATGTGAATAGATTCTTTGTTGTGCGTTTGTTTGCTTGGTAATAGATAGTCTGGACTAAGATTCAAAACTACAACATCCGATTCCGAACGCCATTTCACAAATATGTTGCTAGCTGATTCAGTCATTGATCTGATGAGAATGGTACTCCACTGTAAGTAAAGATGTATTACTTTATCTTAAATCTATAATACCTACCTATGTGAAGAAGTGTGGTTGTCTATTTGTAGACTCTTATTCTTCCCCCAAAGTCTCAGCGATTTCTCGTTCAAATCTCAAAAATGACATGTATTTGTTGTCACGTTCTCTCTAGAAGATTAATGTCACGTTAAGTCACGTTGGTCTAAATGACGGCAACAGGAAACTGATTAATGTCAACAGTGTGACTTGAGAAGGTTGTCACTACAATATTACGTTGGAAGCGGATTCAATCATTGATCCGAGGAGACGGGGGTGTCTCGGTGGAGATGAATTACATCCCTTCACTATTTATCAAGTAGATTATCATATGCGATGATTCCTAACCTCAGACCCAGGAATATTTTGATGTCCTAGATTGTAGTTTAAAAGTTGTACATTTATCAACTCAAACTTTAGCAGTAGCAGCATCACAAATACGCATACACACATATACACTCTTCTCTGTAAGTCTGTTAATGCATGACGCATAGCACGTAATCATCTTTTTTGAAGTAACGTCTGTATCATATAAGATAAGATAATTCGAATAATGCAAAGTTTTTCAATTTTTCTAAGTCTCCGAAAAAATGAAAATTCTTTTAATATTTCTTCTCAGTCCCTGGATAATGTAAAGTCTTTGAATATTTATCCATCTCAAGTCTTCGAAAGGCTCAAAAACTTTGATATTTTCATGGAAGGTTTTTTCCTCTTTGTTAATTGAAAAAACATTCTATGTTAGTATAGTAGAATACTATTAAGTTTGGAAGAAAAATCAATATAATGTGTGCAGTTAATTAATATTGAGAAGGTTAGTGTTCCTTTCTTTATTATTTCTTTGATTACAGAAGGTTATTTTGGTTCGATATGTACAAATAGAATTTGAATCAAATTATCAGATTTTTAACGAGTTTTTATTTGTATTTTACATATCTTTAAAAGTAACCTGGTATGTCCTCCCCACCCCCAAACAATGTTTTTTCTTCTTCCCAACGAATGGGAGAGGCTATTGCGTTTCGTAATTATTTGTGCCAAATACAATCTTATAATAAGAGATCATTTTGGTTTATCTTAATTCTCTTTCTTCTAATTCTGAGTTACTATTTCATTGTTATAGCTATATTTTTGAAAACTGAATAGCAGGGATAAAGAAAAGACCGCATCAATCAACTTCCAAATAGTTCAAGACAAAATAAAGTAGACTACATTGGCTACTCAGACTTGAGTACAGAGAGGGGGCAATGTCGGCACATTAAAAACACTGGGGGATGGAATTTTTTTCACTTATTAACTTTTCAGCTTAAAGTGTTCCACTTTCAGCCAGCCACTGACGGCACGATGGCTTGCTTAAATGAAGAGAAAATGCACCTAAGTATCGAGTCTGAGCGCCTGTGTCTGTCTGCTGCTAGTTCTTAGTCATCTTTAGCAATGTCCTGCTAATTACTTCCGGTATCTCCAAATCTTTTGAAGTTCAATCAGTTTGCGCTGTACAGGAGAAGGTAAAAAACAAACGCATACTTTCTTTTTAATATTCAGATTTGTACAAAGCGTATATCAACTTACTCTGCCTGTGTGTCTGTGTGTACATGTGATTTCTTTCACACCCTAACTCGGATTAAGCTGAAATTTAGTACAAGACAAGAATCAATTAAAAAAATTAACCAATTAGTTAATTAACTATTGGTAGGTCATTATTTTGTTTGGTATCTCAAACAAAGTTTTGTTTTCTTAAAAAGTATTTTTTTTTTTTGTTATTTTTTATTTCTATATTTCTTTAAAAGATTGGAAAATGATACAAAATGTGTGTAGTGTTAACTCAAATGTGGTAAATGTGTGGAAAAAAATAGTTCTCACATTAAAGTCTCTATGAAACATTTGATGTGCAAAAAGAAAAAAAAAAACAAAGTTCATTTCGACGTATAAAATCAATCAGAAACATAACGTCACACAAACATTAGGTCCTATTGAAACATAACGTCACACAAACATTAGGTCCTATTGAAACATAACGTCACACAAACATTAGGTCCTATTGAAACATAACGTCACACAAACATTAGGTCCAATTGAAACATAACGTTACACAAACATTAGGTCCAATTGAAACATAACGTTACACAAACATTAGGTCCAATTGAAACATAACGTTACACAAACATTAGGTCCTATTGAAACATAACGTCACACAAACATTAGGTCCTATTGAAACATAACGTCACACAAACATTAGGTCCAATTGAAACATAACGTTACACAAACATTAGGTCCTATTGAAACATAACGTCACACAAACATTAGGTCCAATTGAAACATAACGTTACACAAACATTAGGTCCAATTGAAACATACCGTCACACAATTATTAGGTCTAATTGAAACATAACGTCACACAAACATTAGGTCCAATTGAAACATAACGTTACAAACATTAGGTCCAATTGAAACATAACGTTACAAACATTAGGTTCAATTGAAACATAAAGATTGTGGAGGCGCTGTGGCTGAGGGATAAAGCGTTGGGCTTCCAAACAGAAGATCCCGGATTCGAACCCTGGGATTTTAATTTCGGGATCTTTAGGGCGCCTCCACCCAGCTCTGACATTAATTGGGGAAAAGTAAAGGCGGTTGGTCGTTGTGCTGGCCCCGTGACACGCTCGTTAACTACGGCACCAGAAACAGATGACCTTTACACCATCTTCCCTATAGATGGCAATGTCTTAAAGAGGAACTTATTTAATTTTAAATATTTTAAAGATTCACAGTAAAAAAATTTTCCAGGACCCAGAATGATAAATATAATTGTATTGATAATAAGAACTAATTCTAATTCTTCAAAGTACGAGACACAATTAACGTCAATAGAAACATGACATCTCTCCCAAATACCAAATCATACTCGCCGTGTCACTACAAAGATCAAACTCCAACTAAGTAACTACATCACCCCTTTCCCCCCCCCCTCCTTTTTTTCAGAAATAACTCATTTAACTCCAGAGTTTCATGTGTAGATCTATATTGCGCACAAATGTAGCTAAAATATAGATAACTGACGAAATGACTATGATTTCATCGATCTAGCCTACAAACGTATCTATTATTTAACAGTGCTAAGTTCTGTAACAATATATTCGTTACATTTTACGACTTAATCTAATAACAATAAAAACAATAATTGAACTTCATGTCCATCAACAACAACAAAAAATGAAAATTGAAAAAAAAAATTGAAACTCTTATTCTGTGTCCATCTTCTTGACTCTTCTAGACTTACTGCTAACGTACTGCTCTGTCTACCAGACTTACTGCTAACGTACTGCTCTGTCTACTAGACTTACTGCTAACGTACTGCTCTGTCTACTAGACTTACTGCTAACGTACTGCTCTGTCTACTAGACTTACTGCTAACGTACTGCTCTGTCTACTAGACTTACTGCTAACGTACTGCTCTGTCTACCAGACTTACTGCTAACGTACTGCTCTGTCTACTAGACTTACTGCTAACGTACTGTTCTGTCTACTAGACTTACTGCTAACGTACTGCTCTGTCTACTAGACTTACTGCTAACGTACTGCTGTCTAATAGACTTAGTGCTAACGTACTGCTCTGTCTACCAGACTTACTGCTAACGTACTTCTCTGAAGCCCGTCATTGGTATGTTTTTCCGTCTTGTCGTGTGCGGAGTTCAATGTATTTCCGTCTTGTATCGGAAGAGATTTGTCGTGGATGGGGTTCAATAAATCTATAGCACAATACTGACACGACCTCGTACTTCCATTGATTGGATTCAGACCAGCTGCTGACAACTGTGTACATTTTTTTTAAATGTCATCATTAGAATTGAATAAACCTGAGTGGATGAGTTCAAGAGTAGTTGACACCGTCACAATCCATACTAATAGTTGCTTGTCATGGATTCTCAACACTTATCGACAAGCGAAATATAAAAGTTCTTTTTTAAAGAAATAATGCTTGTATAATGGAAAGAACCGTACAATTACTGCAATTTCTGAAATCTGCAAGATTTATCCCCATTTTGTATATAAAATAAACATCATTAATTACCACTAATTAATTGGTTATTTTAAATTTATTCTTGTGGTGTCTTCGACAATGAATACTTTGTACCAGACAGAGTGAGTTGATATAAGCTTTGCAAAACTCCTTTCCTAGTTTAAAAAATAATTAATTAGCGTGATGATACACACGTAGTTCTAGATCTATATCTTATTTCTCATTCAGTTATTAGAATTAAAACTACAACAATGAATAAAAGCTACACTCTCATGGAGTTTTTGAAAAGGGACAATAAGACAAAGGAAGTCACGTGTCTAACTTCACTTCTGCTTCAAGATTTCAAGTAACCAGCACAACGTGTCCACATCTTGTACTCAAGAGAGTTGAGCCTATAAATGCCAACATTTTAAGAATCCCAGTCTTCACAAGTATTCAAACCCGATACCCCTGGGTTCGGAAGCCAAGCGCTTTATCGCTCAGGCACCACTTGATAGTAGCACATTAATTTTTTTTTTATAGTAGGAAGTATAGAAAGGATTTAACGGACAGAAAATAAAGAGGACATGAAAGAAAGGGAGGACAGGAAAGAAAGGGAGGACATGAAAGAAAGAGAGGACATGAAAGAAAGAGAAGACATGGAATAAAGAGAGGACAGGAAAGAAAGGGAGGACATGAAATAGAGAGAGGACCGAAAAGAAAGGGAGGACATGAAATAAAGAGAGGACATGAAATAAAGAGAGGACATGAAATAAAGAGAGGACATGAAATTTAGAGAGGACAGGAAAGAAAGGGAGGACATGAAATAAGAGGACAGGATAGAAATGGAGGACATGAAATAAAGAGGACATGATAGAAAGGGAGGACATGAAATAAAGAGGACATGATAGAAAGGGAGGACATGAAATAAAGAGATGACATGAAATAAAGAGAGGACAGGAAAGAAAGGGAGGACATGAAATAAAGAGGACATGATAGAAAGGGAGGACATGAAATAAAGAGGACATGATAGAAAGAAAGGACATGAAATAAAGAGAGGTCAAGAAAGAGAGGACAGGAAATAAAAAGAAAGGACAAGAAAGAAAGGGAGGAAACATTTTTAAAAACAGCTTAAGAACACCTCCTTTGTACACCGGAAACACCAAAAAAAAAAAAGCTTGCTATTTTTTTTTTCGTTTTTCTGCCATCTATAAAAATCTTCACTATGAATGTGTAGTCTATGTGGTTTATGTATGAACTTTAATTAAGTAAGTCTGACTTTGGAAAGGCAAATAGATATCAGATTTAGTGTTAGGGAAAGTGCATATAAATGACGCTATGGGAGGGGGTGGTTGCCCAAAATAATCTTAACGTTTACTCAACTAAAACAAAAAAATGCCTGAAATCTCCGTTAAATCCAAACAGTTTATCTCGCAGTGATCAACACAGCCCAGAATACCGTAGCAGGTGGCACTCACTTCTCACGAAATACCTTCAGCTTTGCTGTGGCTCGGGGCAACAATGATTTTGAGGTTAGGGTGGCCAGGAGACAGAGGTTGCACGAGGCAATAATGAAGCTGGGGTCAGGGCAACCGACAAATTGAGGTTGTTGTTTGGTACATAGAGTGCATAGAGTTAAACGATGATACAGATGATGGGGCGTTGAGCTAAAACATGCTACAGATGATGGGGCATTGAGCTAAAACATGCTACAGATGATGGGGAATTGAGCTGAAACATGCTACAGATGATGGGGCATTGAGCTGAAACATGCTACAGATGATGGGGCATTGAGCTGAAACATGCTACAGATGATGGGGCATTGAGCTGAAACATGCTACAGATGATAGGGCATTGGGCATGATACTGATGGTTGGTTAAAAGCAGGAAATAAAACTAGTAACACTGGGGGATGGTAAAGACGGAACTAGGAGGAAGGTTCAGGATTTTTTAAAAAAAGGATGATGGGATAGAGAGTTTTCTTGGATCATAAGGCCCGGGGGTAACCAGAGGAGGCCTTTTAATACTTAGCCAGAACCCGAGGAGTGCCCCCCCCTTCTCCAGCCGATTTGTATGGTGAACTAGTGGTCACAGAAGAATAGCTCTTTTGTGGGGCATCTCTCGGGCGCAGGGCCTGGCATGGTCGCCTCACTTGCCACCAGCAAAAGTTCGCTCCTGGGGTAACGATGATTCAAAGTCTTGAGATGAGTCGCGGCGATATATGTGACTAGCTGAAGGTGCACAGGTCATTGGATTCCATGGTCTACCAGTTCACTTAAACACAACATACAACTACCGATGTATCCTACATACACAGGCAAATAAATAACCTGACACGAACTATAACGTTTAGACAAATATCAGCATAATTCTTGTGTTTATCGACAGCACAGCACAGACATCGGTGCAATTACCGCGCAATAGAGCAGGAACAAGATCTACATTGTTTTGTAAGTTGTTTGTTTGTTTCGTGTATGTTTTTATCGTCTGCTAAGCTGTAGTTGCGAAGTTGATATCAGGGTCGTGAAAACGATATTTGAAACCGTAACTAGGGAACCAGTTCTACGCCCTTGAAGCGAGATATATTAAATGGAAATCAATGTTTACAGTGTGTGTGGTTTGCGTGTTCAGTGTATTTTTTGTACCGTCTGCTAAGTAGTTGTTATGTAGATGGTATAACGGCTCAGTCCGTTATTTTAGAAACCGTGGTGAGGAAATGTTATTTAAAAACATAGTAAGGGACCAGGTCAACGCCCGAGTTATGAGGTAAATTAAATGAGATGATCCCAACATTTCTAACTCCTACTTATTTACCTTTTGCTCGCCCCCTCCCTTCCAACCATTTACAAAACTGACACCTCTGCCCCTCTTCCTAAATAATAAAGCAAAGGATAATAATTTATGAAAGCAATTAATCGTCTTGCATTCGGAGCTAAAAGAAAAATTGGTCAGACATTTAAAAAAAAAACTACTCGCCAACCTGGCAATTGTCGTTTTGCTATTGTTGTTGTTTTTATGAGATGGAGACAAGGAAAGGAGGAATTATAGGAACATTGCTAGACCTACATAAAATACTCAGATACTTGTCTGGCCGTGCCATATGCGCACTGGACTGTCGTTCAGTTCTGTCGATGGTACCGGGTTCATACCCTGCCTTTTCATTCCCCCTTCGTCTTGCGGGAGGGAGTCAGTAGATTCTCTTCAACTCTTTAGGGAAACTTCCGAAACACGTAAAACATTGTAATAACTTAATCGACTACAAACAGAGATAACCAAAGAATTGGAACAAATATATGTTCAAAGTGAACAAATATATGTTCAAAGTGAACAAATATATGTTCAAAGTGAACAAATATATGTTCAAAGTCCATGTTCTAATGAGTCTCAAATTCGCTGTCAACTACGAAAAAGGTGTGCAGTTTAATGGTAATCACCACACACCCTTGGGCCGAGTTCAAATATTCACTCATCTGTAACGAAAGGTAAAGAGGTAAAAGTTACCCCTTTCAGACCTTAAAAATTCCACGGATTCAAAGTCGTGATCCCTCGTTAAGGAAGCCAAAAGTTTTAACCCTCGACCCCCACGCCTCCACACCAGTGTCGAGTCAGACTGTTTTATTTCTCACTCATGACCACACATCGCTAAACTAATGGATACGATCATGAACTAGATCAATGTGGCATTCAAATCAGACAATATAAACATGACATATTGTTTGAGATTTAATGCGTCTAATAAAATTTTATCGTGATTTAATTTGTGTCAATATTTGGAAGGTAGTTCCAATGTATTTAAATTAGGCTCTATATCTAAATCTAACAGCAGCCATGAGCTGGTTGTTTTCAGTCTCAATAGAGACAAACACGCTGGTTTTCTAATTGTTTTGTTACAAACAAACCTTGCATACACATCTCTCCATTATTCAACTAGTTTACTCGTCAGCATTAGTGTGATAAATTGATGAGAATGAAGATACACTTTAGACAGGATAAGGGGAGAGAAATAAAGATAAGCCAAGAGTTATCTCCGATCGTCACGTGATCACAGCACAAGCAGACGAGGAATAATGTAAACAGTTAACAAAAAATACGCAGATTATCTGGACGGCTGATAGTAGAAGAGAAAGCGTAAGGCAGCAAGGCAGTAAGGCAGCAAGGCAGTAAAGCAGCAAGGCAGTAAAGCAGCCAGGCAGTAAAGCAGCCAGGCAGTAAGGCAATGGCGATTCACAAAGAAGAAATCAAGAGAAGCCGAACAGGAATGGAAATATATTTGAGTGATAGTGGTGAAAGTTGTTTATTCTTGTTTCTGAACAATTACAAAAAGATTGTGTTACTTAGCAGTAAATCTTAGCCAACTAAAAAATAAAGACAAAGATATTTAAAGAAACTTTTCTTTTTGAGGAAAGTATGTTTTAAGAACTCCACATGTCATCCAAGCCTTCTTGATTAGGTTTAAAATAGATACAAAGAAAATGTTTGAATTTGTTTAAGGAAAAAAAAAGACAATTTTTGTTGGATTTCTATCCCTGGAAATCATGACCAAATGGTCAACAGAACCTGCGTGGTGCCCAATTGTGGCCAGTTAGTTAGTAATTATTTTCCGAAATACATATATATCAACTGTCAAATTTCTAGGAGCCGTTTTCAAGACTCGTGTCCAGTGCCCGCCCTCCAGTGAAGAATTAACAAGCGGGAAAGAAGAATGGACATCATTCACCAATCGTAAACAAACAAAATTTAGCCTCGTGGTTCTCTCTTCTAAATACGCAATCCATAAAGGCTGTCACGTGATACTTTTTTTCCATTGTTTTTTCAATATTATCACGTGGCTAAATGTTGTATGTTTACGATTGGTGAATGAGGTCCATTGTAAAAAAAAGCACTTACAGACCCCGTTCCTTAGTTTTGTGTTTCATATACAGGACTACATTATAGCGTCCATTTCAAATACTTTTAAATTCTATTTTAATCCTGACACACTATCGATTTGATTTGGAAAAGGTGACCTCATAACGCTGCAGTTTAGGAACCCTTCCACCTCGATGTGTAGGTCACAGTTGTTAGTGGTTCATTAAGCAGAGATTCACTTACCTGAGTTTCCTCCCTTCTGCCTGCACGTGAAATGGGGTATGTGACTGATTAATGAGCCGAGCGTCTGACTGGGAAGAGGATCTGACTCGGGCTCCGTGGTGTTAGGCTGAAGCTCTGCTCTCTTACTGGAGCGGTGTTGCAGATGTAAGTGGTTGCTGTCATTATTGACATTGTTGTGTAATCAAGTGTAAGAGTCAACAAATTAGTTGTGTGTCTTATGTGGACGAATTCAGAATAAATGTGTGTCCCGTGTAAGAAAAAAAAACAACAGAATATTTGTGTGTCCCATGAGAGAAGATGCAGAATAGTTGTGTAACTCGTGAAAGAAGATACAGAATAGTCGTGTGCCTCGTGAGAGAAGATGCACAGTAGTTCTGTGTCCCATGTGAGAAGATGTATAATAGTTGTGTATCTCGTGAGAGAAGATACAGAATAGTTTATCTAAAAAAATCAAAATTTCCGAGATTTCCTTTAAAAAAGTGACTTTAAAAACCAAAATGAAATAAAAAGAAATTATATAAAATTACATTAAACCATGTCTACATTGTTCAAAACAAAAGGTTACATATTCATAAAATGCATGGTTTAAGTCGTGTATGAAATGAAAAGTATTCAATGAAGTATAAAGTAGGACCACCTCGATCCTACTAAAAAAAAACATGACACAACACAAGTATACAAGAACGTAGCGAAGAAAGTTTTGGTTTTATTTTTACAGCAAAACAAAAATGAAATCCTGAGAAGATCGCTCAGACCATAGACTATATATATATATAGTCTATGCTCAGACAGACGACATTTAAAAGTCCAAATGTAGATGTACATGTGTGTGTGTTTGTTGTTGTTGTTGTTTTTTATTGGAGATCAAGTGTTGTGTGTGTGTGTGTGTAAAACTGTGGCCATGTGTGTGAAAGTGGCGCATGCTTATCTGTGTGTGTGTGTGTGTTTGTGCATTTCACGTGAGAACAATTTCTGAAAGCTGGCGAAAATCTTTGCATTAGTGATCGAATTCAAGAGTCATGGACAGATTCTCAATGTTTTTTTTTTTGGGGGGGGGATGGAAAGTGAAAGAAAGAAAAAAAAGAGAGAGTGTTATTGTTAAGAAGAAGACTTTCTAAAAAAAATGTCCAATAATTTTTTTAAGTTTATTTTTCCTGAGTTTATTTCCAAACTAAAAATGATTTTTTAAGTTCGTCAAAATATTAAGAGATTTGCTCCACATACAAAGGTAGATAAATCCAGCAGTGCTTTGTTTTCTTTTTCCCAGTAGGACTTTCCAAACTGTTTTCGCGTGAGGCGTTTCCAAAACATTTGTTGAAGAATACATTTCAACTTCATCACCAAAGCGATTCTTGAATCTACCCATCATTCTTGAATCTACCAATCATTCTTGAATCTACGCATCATTCTTGAATCTACCCATCATTCTTGAACGTGTAACGGTCAAATTCCTTCAGTGTATCAGGGTTCCATTGACGTCTGTGGTCTGAACAAAACAGGCCTGCTACAAGACTACTTGCTGAACAAAACAGGCCTGCTACAAGACTACTTGCTGAACAAAACAGGCCTGCTACAAGACGTCTGGCTGAACGAAATAGGCCTGCTACAAGACGTCTGGCTGAACGAAATAGGCCTGCTACAAGACGTCTTGCTGAACGAAATAGGCCTGCTACAAGACGTCTGGCTGAACGAAATAGGCCTGCTACAAGACGTCTTGCTGAACGAAATAGGCCTGCTACAAGACGTCTTGCTGAACGAAATAGGCCTGCTACAAGACGTCTTGCTGAACGAAATAAGCCTGCTACAAGACGTCTTGCTGAACGAAATAGGCCTGCTACAAGACTACTTGCTGAACAAAACAGGCCTGCTACAAGACGTCTTGCTGAACGAAATAGGCCTGCTACAAGACGTCTGGCTGAACGAAATAGGCCTGCTACAAGACGTCTGGCTGAACGAAATAGGCCTGCTACAAGACGTCTTGCTGAACGAAATAGGCCTGCTACAAGACGTCTGGCTGAACAAAATAGGCCTGCTACAAGACGTCTGGCTGAACGAAATAGGCCTGCTACAAGACGTCTTGCTGAACGAAACAGGCCTGCTACAAGACGTCTTGCTGAACGAAATAGGCCTGCTACAAGACGTCTTGCTGAACGAAATAGGCCTGCTACAAGACGTCTTGCTGAACGAAACAGGCCTGCTACAAGACTACTTGCTGAACAAAACAGGCCTGCTACAAGACGTCTTGCTGAACGAAATAGGCCTGCTACAAGACGTCTGGCTGAACGAAATAGGCCTGCTACAAGACGTCTTGCTGAACGAAATAGGCCTGCTACAAGACGTCTTGCTGAACGAAATAGGCCTGCTACAAGACGTCTTGCTGAACGAAATAGGCCTGCTACAAGACGTCTTGCTGAACGAAATAGGCCTGCTACAAGACGTCTTGCTGAACGAAATAGGCCTGCTACAAGACGTCTGGCTGAACGAAATAGGCCTGCTACAAGACGTCTTGCTGAACGAAATAGGCCTGCTACAAGACGTCTGGCTGAACGAAATAGGCCTGCTACAAGACGTCTTGCTGAACGAAATAGGCCTGCTACAAGACGTCTGGCTGAACGAAATAGGCCTGCTACAAGACGTCTTGCTGAACGAAATAGGCCTGCTACAAGACGTCTTGCTGAACGAAATAGGCCTGCTACAAGACGTCTTGCTGAACGAAATAGGCCTGCTACAAGACGTCTTGCTGAACGAAATAGGCCTGCTACAAGACGTCTTGCTGAACGAAATAGGCCTGCTACAAGACGTCTTGCTGAACGAAACAGGCCTGCTACAAGACGTCTTGCTGAACGAAATAGGCCTGCTACAAGACGTCTTGCTGAACGAAATAGGCCTGCTACAAGACGTCTTGCTGAACGAAACAGGCCTGCTACAAGACGTCTTGCTGAACGAAACAGGCCTGCTACAAGACGTCTGGCTGAACGAAATAGGCCTGCTACAACACAAAGATCATCTTTACAACGATCAAGCTAATTACAAACGTTACAAATTATACTTAAATAAGATAAGATCTGAAATCTATCTACGAGAATTGTTGAACTAAAGTAATTCTTCATTAGTTTGAGGCGCGAGAAGCTTCTTTCACCAGATTACACAATTACGGCTATTATATTATATTAGGCTTAGTTGTATCAATTAGTTTGAATCAGTCATGTAAAAATGTGTAATATATCTAGACTAACAATAATAAACCTGTGCGATTAGAAATATTTTTATCAATTGTTTTTGTTTAGCGCACTTTCTTTCACAATGCGCTATGATCCTATAATTTGTCTAAACGATCTAAATTCGAACTCAAGAGCTAAAATCTCCACAGCCTCTTTAAGCCAATATGCTAGCCACCATTCCAGCGAATCGCTTATGAAAGTAGACGGTTCTATTGTTAGCTTCAAACTTTAAAGCGGCTACCTACTAAGTCAACGTATACCACCACATCATTGAGTACAATTTCTTTTGACCAGACAGACAGACAGAGTGACTTAATATAGGTTTTGTAAAAAGGGTTGTAAACATGGGCGTAGCCAGGGGGGGAGGTTCAACTGAATTCAGTAATTGATTTTTTTTTATTGATTTTGTTTATTTTGGGTGACATTTTAATACTATACCATCACTTGCTCCAGCGCAGCCAAGGGGTTTTGAGTTTAAAACCACTATCAGGGGGTTTTGAGTTTAAAACCCCTATCAGGGGGTTTTGAGTTTAAAATTCCCTACCAGGGGGGTTTGAGTTCAAAACCCCTATCAGGGGGTTTTGAGTTTTAAACTCCCTACCAGCGGGTTTTGAGTTTAAAACCCCTACCAGGGTTTTTTTTTGCTGTTATATCCCTCTCTTCTAATAACAAAACATAACACAAAAAAAAGGAAACGACTATCCCCAAATTCCACAGTCTCAGGAAGATTTTGATTTTATACACTCCCCCCCCCCCTATTCAATATAGAAAAAGCAAATTACACACTCAAAATTCTATGAGCGTAGCCTAAAGATTTTGAGTTGAACCCCCCCCCCCTCTTCAGTAGGGTTTGAAGCTACAAAATACCTCTTCAATATAAAAAAAAGCTAATTACGCACTCAAAATGTTATGAGCGTAGGTAAATGGGTTTCGACTCTGTTTTGAGTTTAAACCCCTGTTAGCGGAGTTTGAAGGCAAAAATTACCTCTTTAATATTAAAAACAAAGCAAATTATACACTCAAAATTCTATGAGTGTAGTCAAAGGGGTTTTGAGTTTAAATTCCCCTCCAGTGGAGTTTGAAGCTAAAAATAACTCTTTAATATAAAAACGCACTCAAAATACTATGAGAGTTGCCAAAAAGGGATTTGAGTTTAAATCCCCCTTTCAGCGGGGCTTGATGCTAAAAAAATACCTCTTTAATAAAAAAAAAAAAAGCAAATTACACACAAAATTATTTGAGCGTAGCCAAGCCAATTGGGGGTTTTGAGTTTAAACCCCCCTCCTACAGTTTGCTTTTCTTAAAAGTTTAAAACCCCCTCCAGATGGTATTGAGTTTTAAAAAAATAATTCTTAAGCAAACTAAAATTACCAAATACTATGACCGTAGCTAAATGGGGTTTCGAATTTAAAAAAAAACAACTCCAGAGATTTTTTAGTTTAAAATCCACAACAGAAGATTTTGACGATAAAACTTCCCTTTTCGATATAAAATCTAAAGCAAACTACAGTCACACAATTCCAAGAGCGTATTCGAGAGAGGTTACACATTTCTACCAGTGGCGGGGCTCCATTAATAAAGTGCTTTGAAAAGTCATCTATCGAAATTGAAAAACACTAAATGTGGCTCAACAAAGATGGCTAAGATAGATTTAAGGAGTCAGTTATAGAGATCGGGTCCTATGCCGAATTGGGAGTCGACCCCTTAGTAAAGTTGTGACAGAGCGTCGCATGAGGTTTGCGGGACATGTTCTCCAACAAAATGAATTACGCATACTTAAGGGTTGCGATGACAGCCTAGTACAACTTAGCGCCAGTAAGGCAGTGAGAATAGAATTTTATGTTTTTGAAATAAAACTTTTTAATAGCAGGAAAATTTACTGTAGAAACCTCAGAACATTCATTTTGTTGGCTTTCAATACCAGAAATAGTGCTTGGCGGCGGGGCTTCGCCCCGCGCTGGGGGAGCTCCAAGCGCTCCCCCAGACCCCATAGCTGTCAATGGCGGGGAGTCTACAATTTTTCCACTAACTCCAGGAAGAAACATTGAAGGGCATAATAAAAATCTTTCAAAAGAATGAAGGGTCAGAATGTAATAAAGATTATGTACACACACACACACATACATATACATACTGTACATTTTTTTTCTCGGGGAGGGGGGGGAGAAAAAAAATCCCCCCAACCCCCCCCCCCCGGAAAAAAATCCTGGCTACGCCAGGACTCACTTTTTTTCTTTCTCTCGGACACAAATCATCCTCTTTCTCTCTAACTCCCTCTTTCCTATTTTCTTTCTTTCTTCAACACTATCTACTCCAGCTCTTTCTTCCTAACACTCTCTTGTCCATCTCTCTTTTTTCTCTGACTGGAACTCTTCTACTTTTTTTAACTTTTTTTTTTACATCCTTTTCATAGACATCAATAAATATAGACTGGCCGATTAAAGAGTTTTATGAAACGAAAATTTGTGACTTGCAATTTTGTGTACTTTATTATACAGCATTTATGAGCAGTATAAAAGTTAAGTATTCATATCTATTTCAGCCATAACCTATATAAGTATAACATTATTTTCACTAGTGTTTTTTTTTTAAACTCTAAGAATGAAGATCATGCAATTTTTCATAATTCGGAAATCCGAATACAATAGATATACATGTTTTCAAGTTACATGAAGTTACTTCCTTCGGCCAGTCTATATTTATTTATGTCTATGATCCTTTTATCTTGTTGACATAACTCTATTCCTTCTCTTTACCTCATTCTTTCCCTTTTCCCTTCCTTAAATTTCTATATAAATTAGTCTAGTTTTGTTAGTCTAGTTTTGTTAGTCTAGCTTTGTTAGTCTAGTTTTGTTAGTCTAGTTTTGTTAGTCTAGTTTTGTTAGTCTAGTTTTGTTAGTCTAGTTTTGTTAGTCTAGTTTTGTTAGTCTAGTTTTGTTAGTCTAGTTTTTTTTTGTTTGTTTTTTTACTTGCAGTAGACTTCATCAATTCAGTAGACTTGAAAAACGGCAGTTTGAATGTGTACTAGTAACAGATTTTGTTTCATGTGCATTCTTTGAAGTAAGATAACTGCTAAATAGGTTTCTCCTTTGCTAAAACGTAATGGCTTTTAGCGCCACAAGTTATTCAGTTCTCCTCGAGGCTCTAACTAACTCACAATATAAACAAACTTACCTTTTTCAAAGAAAACAATGGCTACCTAAACAATGGCTACGTTCAGAATCGTCTGCAACCCTCTTTTGTCACGTGATCTCATTACCGCGCTCAAGTTTTTTTTTAACATAGGCATTATCGGATAGGCTAACAAACGGTCTCCGTTTATAAAGAGTAAATAATGCAATCATGAACTAAAGATTTACCTCCAGAAATGACTCAACCAAGGGAGGGTTGATTCAAATCTACACATTTTAGTTGATGTCATAAATAAAAGTCAATTATTGGCAATAGCCCGAACTTCATGCTAGTAAATGTACTTGATTTGTCTCGCCAATAATGTCATTATAATGACATAACCACGGATGCATGCCGAATGCATGAGCTGATGGAAATATGAGAATATTGAAGCCTTTATATAAAGAGAGAGAAAAAAAAGTTAGCAACCACAAAGACATGCAGTATAGTGTTTGTTAGTATATAGTATATACTAACCTACAATTACATTATTTATTAATTTAAAAGAAAAAAACTAATTATATAGTACTTGAAGTATACAATCTTTGTCATTGCAGTGCGTAGTCATTGTGTAATTTGGTCATTGTTAAAATTATGGTTATTGTCAGATATGGTCATGGTCAGATGATATTTAGATATGGTAAACGCTAAAAATAATCATTATCACACAAGGTCATCGACAGTGGACGCCAGACAGTGAAAGGTCGTCATTTATAAACATAATAAAAAAATTCTTAAACATTTCACAGAGTCAGAAGTTTTCTCACATACACACACGCTCGACTGAAAGAACACAATGAAATCTTGGATGATATTCAAACAAAAAGAAAATTCTAAAAAAATTTGGTTACAATTTTTTTTTATTACAAAAGCTTCTATCAACTCACTTGTCTGTCTGGTACAAAGTTTGTACACGTTTTTTCTCTGCCACCGATCTGGGATCAATTTGCACAGTTATTTCTTTTCCTGACAACAAAAAATCAATACAATAATAACCAATTATTTAATTCCTTATTGGTAATTAATTATTATGTTTAGTATCTCAAACAAGGGGAAAAAATTGTACTAGGCTGAAGTGGTGGTATATGCTGAATTAGTCCCCTTTATAGGTCGTCGTCAGAGTCTTAGTGAACCCAAATATAAAATAGGCCGAGACTATAGAAATATAACTATACAATATTCTATGCTCATAGCAGAGTGGTTAGAATGTCGGCTTGAGAAGGTTTGAGTTCAAGTTCAGGTCGTTCCCCCCCCCTTTTTTTTTCTTAAATGCTTTTTTAATTGTTAGACTAGATCTATTACAATTTAATTATATGACTGATCCAAACTAATTGATACAACTATGCTTAATATAAGATTTTTTTTAAAGTATTTTTTTTATTCTCTTGTTGTTGTTTTTTTCTGTTGCTCACATGTTCTCATGTTACAAACAAATGTTGCGTGTACACATATGTATATAAGTAGGTTCAGTGTAAATATGTACATTCAAGGGGGATAAGTGACATGTGTAGCATGTACTAATGTACATAACAAATGTAAATATATGTATATCTAAGGGTTGAAAGTATACATGTACATAACAACGGCTTTTTATGTTTTAAATTTTCAGATCTTATTTAAGTATGAAAAATGTATTTTGTTAGGTTTGAGAGCTCGTAAACAAGAAAAAAAAAGATAATGATATTGAGATATTTGTGTTACTCCTTCTGCTGCCCTACAAACAGATTATCATCATACGGAATTAGATAACAGATGATCATCATACGGAATTTGATAACATATTATCATCATAAAGAATTTGATAACAGATTGTCATCATACGGAATTTGATAACAGATTATCATCATAAGGAATTTGATAACAGATTATCATCATACGGAATTTCATAACAGATTATCATCATAAGGAATTTCATAACAGATTATCATCATACGGAATTTGATAACAGATTATCATCATACGGAATTTGATAACAGATTATCATCATAAGGAATTTGATAACAGATTATCATCATACGGAATTTGATAACAGATTATCATCATACGGAATTTGATAACAGATTATCATTATAAGGAATTTGATAACAGATTATCATCATACGAAATTTGATAACAGATTATCATCATACGGAATTTGATAACAGATTATCATCATAAGGAATTTGATAACAGATTATCATCATAAGGAATTTGATAACAGATTATCATCATACGAAATTTGATAACAGATTATCATCATACGGAATTTGATAACAGATTATCATCATAAGGAATTTGATAACAGATTATCATCATATGGAATTTGATAACAGATTATCATCATACGGAATTTGATAACAGATTATCATCATACGGAATTTGATAACAGATTATCATCATACGGAATTTGATAACAGATTATCATTATAAGGAATTTGATAACAGATTATCATCATACGAAATTTGATAACAGATTATCATCATACGGAATTTGATAACAGATTATCATCATAAGGAATTTGATAACAGATTATCATCATAAGGAATTTGATAACAGATTATCA